>OY978530.1:32153694-32173694 GCA_963854835.1 Megamerina dolium
GACAATGAAGCAAGGAAATATCAATAATAGAGAAATTATCGATCGATAATAGAAGTATTATATATATATATATATATATATATATATATATATATATATATATATATATATATATATATATATATATATATATATATATATATATATATATATATATATATATATATATATATATATATATATATTGCAATTTTTAAATGATAATATCTTTCGGTGAGCAATGATATATCTTCTTTTTAGCAAAAACAAGTCGTTAGTGCGAGATTTTTGTTGTGTGCAAACAAAAAGAAAAAAATTTGAAACTTAGAACCAAACCAGAAAACGAGAAAAAATTTGAAAATTTTGGGTTTCCTCTTTTTTTCTATATATTACTGCAATCTTAGAATAAAAGTTGTGAAATTTTATTTTGGAATGCAATAAATATTAAAATATGGTGCTTATCTGATTCTTCCTTTTCGTTGTGTTGTGCGTAGCTGGTGGTGAGTTTGTACTGCTGCCCCAATGCAAGTGGAAAATGCAAATTAAATTATCATCAATTAAAAAATTTTTTTTTTTAATAAAAAGAAAATACGTTGAACCACTCGAATGATAACTTTTATTTTGTTATGTATTTGATTGTTTTGTTTTGTTTTCGCTGTCACACTAATGCTAATTATGTCACCTTCTTCATTTAATAAAAAAAATTACAAGTACCGTTACCACTATTATAAACTGATTCCTTCCACTAATCAGTGCATCTACTGTAGGTGTTGGTTGTGGAGATGGTTACGGTGCAAGTTAGGCATTTAACATCGCAGTATAAATACCAATATTAACAGCAACAACACTGCCAAATGGAAATAGTATCAGCGGTGCCATCCTAACAGCAGCCGAAGAAGCAAAATAAATATTAGCAGCATACATAAACTACCATGGAATCACCACCACTAAATGGAGAACACTAAGGATGTACAAGGATAGAAATGAAAGGAAGAAGGTAGGCGAAAAACAATAACAGTACAAAAACGACAATAAATAGAAGCACGTTTAAAAAGCTGCTGGAAATCTCTCTTGGCACTTCTCGTTGCGTCTATGAACAGCAATCTACATGTACATGTACGTTAACGAGTATATATACTGGAAAACCTTCAAAAATTACTTTAATTTGCGCATTCATAAACTTAAAAAAGCTACACGTCAAAAATGCGATTTCATAAAATTCAAGATTCATACTTGTGAGGATGAATGTGAAAAAATGCGGTTAAAGCTGAAACATTATCTAGGAAATATAGGAAATATATATATACATATGTATATATATATATATATATATATATATATATATATATATATATATATATATATATATATATATATATATATATATATATATATATATATATATATATATATATATATATATATATATATAGATATATATATGGCTGGCGAAGCATGTTATTTTCGGCCTAAATCGATATTCGGTTGTTGTGGCCACATAAGAAGAAGAATATATATATATATATATATATATATATACATGTATATATATATATATACATATATACTATATATATGTATGTACATATATATCTATACTATATATACATTCTGTCAAATAAGTACCCGGAAATTCTCATTTTTAATTTTCCCTCTGAGAATATTTCAAAAACTTTTTTTCCCAGGTTGCCACAACTGTCAGCCACTATTCTGTGAATTTTTATTGCTATATGTCATTTAATTTGGTTACGGTTAGGAACAAGTCAACCTTTTGTGTGCGTTGCGATTTCTTCTCGTCCCTCTTTGAACGATTTATACCAATCGTAAACTTGAGTTTTCGACATGGTTTGGACAACGTTTTGGCACAAGAAATTTGGTTTTAAACACAAAATTTCACACAAACTTTTTGTTCGATATTTTTATCCATGGCAAAAATATTCTCAGAGGGAAAATTAAATATGAGAATTTCCGATTTCCGGGTACTTATTTGACAGAATATATATACATATATAAATACTACATATATATATATATATATATATATATATATATATACATATATATATATATATATATATATATATATATATATACACACATATATATATACATATATACATATATATAGATATATATACATATGTACATATATATAGATATATATATATATATATATATATATATATATATATATATATATGTATATGTATATGTATATGTATATATTAGGTGTAGTGAAATGAAATCCATCTTCTGATCTGTAGGTCGTGGTTCAATCTCCGTCTGATGCATAACAAATTTAATATCGAAAAGATTTTTCTTTCGAACGGTACCCACCTGTCGGCAAGCAATTGGCAATTCTTCCGACAGTAACAACTTGCCATGAAAAAGTTTCTAAAAGAACTCTGTGATGAAGCTCAGAAAAAGTGATGTCACAAGGGTTCTGCCGTTCGGAACCGGCTAAAATAAGTAGGTCCCTTCTAATACTGTCCAAAAATTTAACACGCACAACAGTAATGGAAGAGAAGCTCGACCAATGAGCACTTCGGGGCTTTAAGTGCCACATACTTATTTTATAAATTTTTCATTACATTATGAATCGTTTAACACCAGAGCATATATATATATATATATTTGTGGGTGCCGTAGCTCAGTGGTTAGTGTGTTCGCCTTCTGATCTGTAGGTCGTGGGTTCAATCCCCGGCTGATGCATAACAAATTTAATATCGAAAAGATTTTTCTTTCGAATGGTACCCACCTGTCGGCAAGCAATTGGCAATTCTTCCGACAGTAACAACTTGCCATGAAAAAGCTTCTTAAAGAACTCTGTGACAAAGCTCAGAAAAAGTGATGTCACAAGTGTTCTGCCGTTCGGAACCGGCTAAAATAAGTAGGTCCCTTCTAATACTGTCCAAATTTAAGACGCACAACAGTAATGGAAGAGAAGCTCGGCCAATGAGTCTTTTGGGGCTTTAAGTGCCACATATTTATTTTTATATATATATATATATATATATATATATATATATATATATATATATATATATATATATATATATATATATATATATATATATATATATATATATATACCAGGTGTACAAGCTTAAATCCGCTGTTTTTCGGTAAAAAAAGCACTTTTTTTTCATAGTAAGCCAAAAATTAATTTTTTTCCATCTCTCGGGCAATTTGTGTATACCGTGCCAAAAGAATTCCTCATTTTTCGGGGCAAACCATTCGTCAAGCTATTGTGCGACGACGAATCGAAGTGCTGTTCGGCGAGCGCTTGACCCATCGACGAAAACAGGTGGGAGTCAGAAGGGGCCATGTTTGGTGAATAAGCGGGATGAGGTACCACCTCCCAATTGAGTGTGTCCAAGTAGTTTTGGACAGGTTTTGACGTGTGCGATGGGGCGTTGTCGTGGAGAAAAATCAGCTTCTCATGTCTTTGTTCATAGCCAGGCCTTTTTTCACCCAAAGCACGACGCAATTTCACTAGTTGTTGGTAGTAGCGGTGAGCATTGACAGTTTCACCAGGTTTCAACAGCTCGTAGTGGATGACACCCTGCTGATCCCAGCATCGTCTTGCGTCCAAGGACATTTGGTCTTGGAGAAGAAGTTGCTAGTTGGATGGGATCGACCCACGATTTTTTTCGTTTAGGATTCACAAAGATTATCCATTTTTCATCGCAAGTTACCACAAGATGCAGGAACGACTTTCTTTTTTGTCTAGCAAGCAAGATTTCGCATGTGTTTTGGCGTCGCTCCATCTGCCTATCGTTCAATCCATGGGGTACCCATTTTCCAAATTTTTGAACCTTCCCTATGGCTCGTAAATGTATGGAAATAGCTTGTTGAGTAACACCTAACTGTTCGGCAAGTATTTTTTGCGATTGGATGTTGTCCTCATCCAAAAGAGCCCGCAAATCATGGTCCTCAACATTTCTGGGTCTATTTTCACGCTTCTTGTCACTCAAGTCAAAATGGCCTTCTTTGAACTGACGAAACGAGTCTCTGCAAGTGGCTACCGATAGCTCACTGTCTCCACAAGCTTTCGATGCGACTCAGCAGCAGATTTCTTCAAATTGAAGCAAAAAAGTAGAGCTTCCCGCATATGCTCTTATTCTGGCACGAAACTAGACATGATTATGCGAGGATGGATGTTGTATGAAATCACTGGTGATGTTTACTAATTGATGTAAACAGATGTCGAACTCATAAAAAAAGGATGCACAGTCGATAATAGCTCAATATACTCACTAACGCCATCTACGAGCAAACAGCTGATTTAAGCTTGTACACCTGGTATATATATATATATATATATATATATATATATATATATATTTATATATATATATATATATATATATATATATATATATATATATATATATATATATATACATTTATTTATTAAAAATATTATCTTGATTTTGGACAAAATATGTGCATCATTTGTGATCTGGTCTAACTCACGAATTCAATCTATGAGTGTTGCTTTGAATTTGACAAAAGAATAACCTACAAGGAAGTATTACGAAGCAGTTAACACTTTTTCTGCACGGTAGTATGAACCGAAATTTGCATGCCGTCTCTATTGCCATCATCAAAAGCAGTAACAAAAATACTAACAGAAACTAACCACTATAACCAACGAAGGTTCACTCATTTCCACGTACTTTGCCGCCATTCAGAGTATATTGGACAATTAAAATATTTTTTAAAATACTTGTTTGGTTATTGGATAGTTTTCTCGTTGATTCATTTCTCATGGTACTTCTATCTTATTATAACATGCATTTGACATTAACACTCTTTCATATTTGTTGTTCTTGAGCTTTCCACAAAAGCTTAGTACTGTTCATTTTAATAGAGTAAGATAACATGTATTAGTGCATACATTCATAACATATGCACGTAAATACATATAAACACACATACATGAGCTTTCGATGTCTCCTTAGTAATTCAATTAATTTCGCTTTTACTGAGATTAGTCAGTTTGCAATGAATGTATAATAGTATTGGATAGATATATTTCTTAGCCTTACCGTATTCGTTTCTATCACAGCAATAAAAAATGCTATAAAACGAAAATCTGGACCATCATGTTAATTAGTTAGCATTTGAAACACAGAATGGCTGGTAAGGGTGGTAATATTGGTTGTTGCAGATGCTGTACTGTGTTAAGGATAGTAATACATTACTGTTACCACTGTTCGTGTGCTTTCTCTTTATTTGCCACTCATTTACCATTGCAGACATTATGCTGGGTCTGCTGATGGTATTTTTGTTGTTGTTACCAGCCTGCAGGGATGATGGCATTGTGCAGAAGAACATTCAATGTTACTGCTGTTATTGTTACTAGCAATCAAATTCCATTTACCGTGGTCGGTCAGTTATTTCATTTCAGCCTTCCTATATTGGCTTAATATCAGTCTGTAAGTGTGTATTCCAATGTGTGTATACAAAGTGTTTGTTTACAAATTATTTATTAACGTGTTTTTGTTTTACATGTGAGAAATTTCAAGTAAAACTCAGCAAGATATTTATATTCCTATTATTTTCATTGCTCGTTTCTCTTAATTTCTAACAGACGCTACTCCACGCATGAACCAACATGTACCTATATACGCAAACATTTTTCACTTAGCTAATTTTTATAAAAGTATTAAACTTTTACAAATTATTAAGTTATATTTCTTTTTTTTCGCTTTGCAGCTTATAATTGGTGAAGCTACTTTGTTATAATCGTCCACCATTACGGACCGGCCTTCCTACTGAAAAGTTGAAGAAGAAAAAGAAACTAACCAAGCACATACGTTCACGTAATGAGAAGCTTTTAGAGAAACGTGTCATATTACACTCAAGCGAGAGATAACTACGATGCGTCTTACAAAAAAAAATAGCAACATATGGTCTTGTTACATGTTACATTATTCAATCCATATTTGCGTCCTAGTAAGCGTAGGCCCCATTCAACGGACGCTGTGTACCATCAACAATGCACAAGACACCACTGATTCTATACCATTGCTTCTACATTCACAAAAGGATGCTGACCAATCTGTAACAGAAAAGACTACAGATACAACTAGAACATTTTTCATTGACAAAGTTGTAAAGTCATCAAATGAGCGAAGAGCAACTGTGACCGTGATCCCAAAACCTCCGCCACAGGAAATTGTATCCATTAGTTTACCGGGTGATATAATATTAGGCGGTCTTTTCCCCGTACATGAGAAGGGAGAGAATACACCATGTGGACCTAAAGTATATAATCGCGGTGTACATAGACTAGAGGCAATGCTCTATGCCATTGATCGTGTCAATAACGATCCCGAACTGTTGCCAGGCATTATTATAGGAGTTCATATATTAGATACTTGCTCCCGCGATACATACGCTCTTAACCAATCGCTGCAGTTTGTACGCGCTTCCCTTAATAACCTTGACACATCAGCATTCGAGTGTCCAGATAACGCTCTTCCACGCCTCCGACAAAATGCGTCATCGGGGCCGGTCTTTGGTGTGATTGGTGGTTCATATAGTTCTGTATCATTGCAAGTGGCCAATTTGCTGCGCCTCTTTCACATACCACAAATATCGCCAGCTTCTACAGCGAAAACTCTTTCCGATAAAACGCGTTTTGACTTATTCGCGCGCACCGTGCCTCCTGATACGTTTCAGTCAGTCGCTCTCGTTGATATAATAAAGTGCTTCAACTGGTCATATGTTTCAACCATACACTCAGAAGGCTCATACGGTGAATATGGAATCGAAGCGTTCCATAAAGAAGCTTCGGAACGTAGTGTTTGCATTGCAGCTGCTGAAAAAGTGCCCAGTGCAGCCGATGATAAAGTATTTGATTCAATTATAAACAAGCTACAGAAGAAAACAAATGCACGTGGAGTTATTCTTTTCACTCGAGCTGAGGATGCCAGGCGCATTTTACTTGCTGCGAAACGTGCTAATCTGATGCATCCATTTCATTGGATTGCCAGTGATGGCTGGGGTAAACAGCAAAAATTGCTCGAAGGGTTGGAAGACATTGCTGAAGGTGCTATCACAGTGGAATTACAATCGGAATTGATTGAAGACTTTGATCGATACATGATGAAACTTACACCAAAAACAAATGAACGTGACCCTTGGTTCGAGGAATATTGGGAAGATACCTTTAACTGCGTGCTCGCAAAAAATAATGCACTGTTTCAGCAACCTTTTAGGAATGCAGATATTGCGACTTCTTTAAATTCTATATCATCCAATCAGAGTTTACGAATTTGTGAGGAACATTTTCGTCTATCTCAAAAAGTCGGGTACGCTCATAAAAATTGCCATTTCTTGATTTTTTATTCTATTTCTATGTTTTTGGACTGTAATACGAAGACACCTACATATATTGCAGATATGAACAGGAATCAAAGACGCAATTTGTCATAGACGCTGTGTATGCTTTCGCACATGCTTTACATAAGCTACATATTGATTTATGTACACCTGTTGGAAGCGAAAGTGATCGAGGGTTCGTATTGCAAAGTGAGTCTTTATGGTATCGCAAACCAACTGGGAGTCACTCGCAAGCATGCCCCGATATGGTTAATTATGACGGAAAGGACTTCTATAACAATTATCTGCTGAATGTTTCATTCATTGGTGAGTAAAATTGATCTGAGTGTGTGCCCCAGTTAAGTTGAATATATATATATATATATATATATATATATATATATATATATATATATATATATATATGTATATATATGTATATATATACATATATATATATATATGTATATATATATACATATATATATATATATATATATATATATATATATATATATATTTATACATATATATATATATATATATATATATATATATATTATAATTTAATTTAAATTTAATTTAAAACTTGGTTATTTTTATATACACACTCCCTCTTCGAGTTATTTTACTTTTATTTACATAATTTACAATTTAACCCCGTTTTTGAATTTCTGAAGAAATTGCAATTTCTTAAGTAGGTCGATTCATTGCAATTTCTTCAGTAGGTCATAATTATAACTTCTTGTTGGTAAGTCATCATTATTATATGTAGTTAATACTTCTTGTTGTAAATATTGTGCATGCGTTCAATATTACGTATGCATGGTTGTTACTTATTTTGTTTTTCTTTTTGGTTCTTTTTCTATTCGCTGTGTATGGTTGTTAAATTATTTCATAATCATACCATTGTTTATTATTTTATTATTTATTTATTTCATTATTTTTCTTCTTCTTGGTTCTTTTCTTTCTTTTTACTGTGGAAGGTTGCGAAATTATTCCACAATCATAGAGAGAGGTCCCTTGACCCTAACCACGCATTTTTATAAATATATTAAAACTCACTTTAGCTAATGATAACAACCGAATATCGATTTAGGCCGAATATAACACACTTCGCCAGCCATCTCTGTTCTTCGCTAACTGGCGCCTGTTAGAAATTTCAAGCGCCGTCAGGTTCTCCAGTACTTGGTCTTTCCACCGGAGGTTAGGTCTTCCTCTTCTGCGTCGTCCTCCAGCGGGTACCGAAAATAACATCTTCTTAGTTAGAGCGTGTTCGTGTTCTTCCATTCGCTCGACACGACCTTGCCAGTGCAGCCGCTGGATTTTGATGCGCTTTACTATGTCAATATCGGCATACAGCTCGTACAGCTCATGGTTGTACCTTATTCGGTACTCGCCATCAACGCAAATAGGTCCAAAGATCTTGCGTAGGACTTTTCTCTCGAAAACTCCAAGCATTCACTCATCCGAGTGGAAATTGTCCAGGCTTCAGCGCCATATGTTAGGACAGGCATGATGAGAGACTAGTGTAGTGTAGTTTTCGTTCTTCGAGAGAGGGCTCGACTTCTTAATTACTTGTTGTTGATGCTGGTTCCAAGATAGGCAAAGTCCATTACTACTTTAAAAGCGTATAGCTACACAAATAAAAAATTTGGAAAAATCATCTTGAAATGTAAGAATGTACTTCTTTCCAGATGTCGTCTCTGAAAGTATTCCTACCATGTCTCTTGCCGTGTGTAATGCTTATTCTTATTGCAAGATGTTTTAATCGTAGTTAGTCGTCTTTCATCGTTCGCTAAAGAATAAAGTCTGTTTAGTTCCCGTGCACTCTTGCTTTCGCTTATATATTTACACACTTTACTCTATAGTTAGTTCTTATTCAGCACAATAACCAACATATTTCTGGTCCTTCCATGCCGAATAGGCAAACTCAGTGTTTTTAATTGTGTTAATAATAATTGAAAAGTACATATTCGCTTTAGAGACCGCATCAATTCTTAAGTTTATCTCTAAAGCAATTTACATTGAATTCGGTTAACGGGATCTCATTGCAGTTATAAGTGAGACTCCATTGAATCGCGAGAATTATAACCTACAAATCGATAGTGTGTTCATTACTTAGCATAGACGCAAACATATCAATTCAAAGTAGTACAGCGATTAGGAGATAGGTTAATTGATATTTAGAACTGTTCTCATTGATGATTGGGAACACATCGAAACAAATAATTTGTTGTTTGAAGCTATCGATAAATAATTGACAGATAACGTATAACACACAATGGCGACAAACAATGTCAAGGGAAGAGATTCTGCTAGAGCGGCAATTCGACGATATTTGCAAGCCAGTCGAGACGGAGACCAATTACAAGATTCAGAAACAATTGAAGCTCACTTGGGGCTACTATATGAGCAATGGGAACGTTTTTCCAAAGCTCAAGAGGCAGTTGAAATATCGTGTGGTACAGAAACCATAGAGATGGAAGGAAAAGCTCGGGTGAAAACAGAGGAATGGTACCTGACCGCCAAAGCAAATTTTAGTCGTTTACTAAAGACTGTAGCTCAAATAGACATTACTGCTACTACTGCAACACCAATTAATGCCGACATAAAGTTACCAAAAATTGAGCTCCCAACTTTCTCTGGTGATCCAATCGAATGGATAAGCACGATGCATTCCAGGCACTGATATGTGCCAATACAAACTTATCCAATGCTCAGAAGTTGCATTATCTACAAGGTTGCTTAAGAGGCGAAGCATTGCAAGTAATTAACAATTTCATGATACAGGTATAATGCAGCCTGTAAATGAAGAAGCTATTCTCCTAGCTACTGCCCTAATCAGAGTTAAAGACAGCACTGTAAGGTGGCAGACTATCCGAGCACTATTCGACAATGGCTCGCATGCTTCTTTCATCACTGAATCGTGCATTCAGCGCCTAAGGTTGCCACGCAGATCATCTGCGATCTCGGTGAATGGAATTGGCGGTTCACATTCTGGCCGTGCCAGAGGAGAAGTTTCTATAACGGTCTATACTCCAGTTTCCAGCCAATATCTGCTAATCGACGCATTAATTTTATCGAATGAATTACTACAAGAACGATTCGAAAAGCGAATTTGCCACACTTATGCAATCATACGTTAGCCGATCCACAGTGGTCTACACCATGTCCAATTGACTTGCTTTTAGGCATGAATCAAATGGACAAGTTGATCCTTACCGAGGTACGTAAAGGTGAACCCGGAATGCCAATGGCCCAGAGTACTATGTTTGGGTGGGTATTGTTTGGAAGGGTCGCAGATATTTCAAGATCGGTGGATACGGATACGGTTTTCATTGCGAGGTCGATTTGGTAAGAGCTGTCAGCAGACTTTGGGAGTTAGAAGAATTCAAGCCACGTAAATTTCTTACGACTGAAGAGGCATATTGCGAAGAACTTATCAAAAGTACTCATGTACGTGCTGTTGATGGTCGTTTTATCGTGCAACTACCATTTAAAGAATCAGTAACCTTAGGTGAAACAAGAAATGCAGCGCTTCGAACACGACGAATCGCTGTGACAACATTATACGAACTTCATATGTGAATTGCTTCAGATGGGTCACATGGAGCCGGTTTATGACGCCCCGATCAAACATGGTATTTGCCGCACCACGCTGTTATTAAGGAGTCTAGTTGCACCACCAAGGTACGAGTGGTATTCAATGCATCGATGAAATCGTCCACGGGTTACTCGCTCGACGATGCACTGATGGTTGGACCTCAACTGCAACAGGAATTATTCACCATACTAACACGATTTCGAACGCATCGATTCGCTATGACTGCGGACGTCGAAAAAATGTACCGCCAGGTCGCGGTGGCCAAACAACACACCGATTATCAGAGAATAACAGAGAATAGCGCGCACATCCGACAGATCCACTTCAAGATTTTCGCTTGTTAAGAGTTACATACGGCGTATCATCAGCCTCATTCTTGGCCGTCAGATCACTTCAACAAATCGCTAGAGAGAACAGTGTGACTCACAATGCAGCCGCAAAGGTCATGCTCAACGACTTCTACATGGACGACTTGCTCAATGGCCCATCATCTGCAAGGTCGTTGCAGCTGTTACAAAGAGATCAGGAGTGCTATACTCCGGTGGCTTTCAATTGCGAAAGTGGACCACGAATTGTAAAACACTATCCGAAAGTTTGCCACACACGTCGCCAGAGGTATCACATTATTTAGCCAACGATCAGCAAGTTCATACGTTGGGCCTCCTTTGGAACACAGACACCGATTTCCTAACATTCAAGGTAAATCTAAAACCTATCCCCAAATTGCTATCCAAAAGGGCATTTTTAGCAGACGTTAGCATTTTGTATGACCCGCTTGGCTTACTAGCGCCGTGCACTATCAAAGCCAAAATGTTGTTTCAACAAGTCTGGAGCGCTAACGTAGACTGGGACGATCCAGTTCCAGAAGACATCATGAATCGATGGCTCCTACATGGAAATGAGTTGGGGAAATTATCGGCAATCAAAATAAATCGTTGGATAAGTATAGAAACGAGCGCCACATCTACAGAATTTCACTTATTTACGGACGCTTCTGAGAAGGCCTACACCGCTGCTTTATACGCTCGTACGTTATGTTCCGATAGTACAGCTACTGTTGCCTTGGTCGCTGCACGCGCTAAAGTCTCACCGCTCAAAGTCACAACTCTTCCACGTCTAGAGTTATGTGCTGCTCAACTCGGTGCAAAGCTCACGACCCACGTGATGTTCAGTATGCAGAATCAAATCTATCCAGTCTATGCTTGTACTGACTCTACGGTTACGCTGGGATGGTTGCAGGGCCATCCTAGTCGATGGTCTACTGCTTATGGTGGTCTGGACCACGATGGTTGTTGGACACAGAAGATAACTGGAAGCAGAATAGAGAGTTTGTCCATAACACAGATATAGAGCTTGGAAAGAGAGAAACAACAGTCAGTATAGCACAAACAGTCGAATTCTGGGGACTGCTCACAAAGTACTCATCATATTGCAAACTAAAGCGGATAACATTATATGTTCTCCGATTCATTAACAAGTCGACGTGTGTTAACACGTCGAGGCCACTGTCAACACATACATTCCGACAACGGAACAAATTTCATTGGTGCTGAGAAGGACTTACGCATGATGTACATACATACTTCGCGGACTTCTCAATCACATGGCATTTCAACCCTCCAAGTGCACCCCACATGGGCGGATATTGGGAGGATGGCATTAAACGATTCAAATACCACCTTAAACGAGCTCTCGGCGATGCCTTTTTAACGTACGAGGAGTTTAGCACGCTTTTGACAGAAATAGAGGCGTGCTTCAATTCTCGCCCTCTATGCACACACTCATCTGATGGAAATGACTTGGAAGCGTTAACTCCTGGACACTTCCTAATAGGAGAACCGTTGAAATCGCTTCCTGATCCTAATAGTGATGAATTTAAGGGATCGCTGTATGCACGTTGCAGATCATCTCTGCAATGAGGCAGCATTTTTGGCGTCTTTGGCGTAATGAATATATCACCAGCCTGCAGAAGCGTTTCAAATGGATTCGACCGTCACCTAACCTGCAACCCAATGATATCGTGATTATCGCTAATAAACAGGTACCTCCTACTAAGTGGAAAATGGCTAAGGTTCAGAGATGTGGCATTGATGGCCGAGTTCGTGTGGCTCTCTTGAAGACAGTAGCCGGCGAATGTTTACGCCCTGTCGTGAAACTTTGTCGTCTTCCCACGAAGGACGAAATGCATTCGATTTAAAACAATACTGAGTTCATTCTGGGTTCATATCTCTATATGTATTCACACCTGTATCTACATTCATATCTATTGTATACCTGTATTCATATCGATACCTGTCTATTCATATCTAAATCTTTGTATTCATATTTGCATCTTGTATTCATGAAATATGATAACGTATATCTATATCCAGATCAATTAATGTTGAACTCTGTATACACCTAGTTCAAGGCCGGCGGTATGTTCCCGTGTGTAATGCTTATTCTTATTGCAAGATGCTTTAATCGTAGTTAGTCGTCTATCATCGTTCGCTAAAGAATAAAGTCTGTTTAGTTCCCGTGCACTCTTGCTTTAGCTTATATATTTGTACACTTTACTCTATAGTTAGTTCTTATTCAGCACAATAACGAACAATGTCCATATATACCTTTTCAAATGGCTTGGATGGTGTATTAGTTAATATAATAGGCATTTTTGTAATCCTCGAGCCATTGTTAGTTTGACTTTTTTTACAACTTTTAACATATTCTTTAATTTGGCTTCGAATACCTTTATACCTATACTCTCTTCTAATCTTGAAATAAGTTTTCAGAGCAGCCTGATGCCCTCCTAAAGATGAATCATGCAAATTGCAAAGTATTGCCAATATATCTTTTTCATCTAGTTCTAAATCATCAACAGAGCTTTCCTCAGTTTCTTCTTGACTTTCGGTTTCATCTACTTTATTCCTCGCCATGGAACGAGTCACAACCATTGTTAACTCATGATTCTGTTGTGAAACTCTGCTGAGCGCATCAGCGCTTAAGTTCCTTTTGCCTGGTTTATAAATTATTTCAAAATCAAATTCAGATAGTTTATGTCTGAAACGTGCCAAGCCAGATGTCTGGTCTTTCAGATTGGCAATTCCACGTAAGGGCTGATTATCAGTGTAGACTTTGAATGGTTTACCGAGTAGATAAGCTCTATAATTCTTTACAACCCACACGATAGCCAAGAATTCCTTTTCAATGGTGGAATATCTTTTCTCAGTATCACTGAGTACTCTGCTCGCAAAGGATATTGGGCTATCTTTTCCAATTTCACCTTGCGATAGAAGTTGAAATTCCATGTTCCCATGGCTTCATTCCTGGCACAAACCTTTTGGAAAAATCAGGATATGCTAAAATTGGTGGAGTGCAAATTGTCTCCTTTAAATCTTCAAAAGCTTTTTGACATTTTTCCGTCCATTCAAATTTTGCGTCTTTCCTTAGTAATTTATTAAAATATGGCCATGCTTGCCATATTTTCAACAAATTTTGGATAATAATTTACTAAACCTAAGAATGCCTGAACGTCTTTCTTATTTCTTGGAACAGGAATATTTTTAACACATTCTACTTTACTGGGATCTGGCTTCCTCAGTGCATATATGAGCTAGGTAAATTATCTCTCTTCGTAGAAACTGGCACTTATCTGTGTGTAGTTTTCAGTTATGTGTACGTAAGAGTTCAAACACTCTCCGTAAACGCCATTCATGTTGTGCCAAATTCCGACCGTAGACAACAATGTCATCCAAATATATCCAAATATACCTGTACTGTCTCTGATTTATTGGTGCCTGATCTGTCTTTACTGGTATCGTGTGCTTTATACCTGTTGTGTAAGATAATTTATCGCCTTCCAAAAAAAAAACATATCGTGATATAACTTGCAGATGTATTCCATCGATTTTCTTCCTTCCATATTTAGGTTTGAATCTAACTTAACCGTTTCTAATATTTTAGTAACCCTCTTGTAGTTACTCTTTTCCTTAACGCTATTTATTTTATAAACTGTATTATACTCTATATGCTCTAGATGATTAAATTTAACTATATTAACTCTTATATCGTTCCTTACAGTATTCGATTTCGTATTTGTATTCAGAATTGGTACATAAACTTTATTATTTGTGACACATCCCAATGTCTCACCTAAAAATATCCCAGGAGAAACTTCTTGTTTTTCCACTATTACCGTTTCCAATTCGGTGTTTACATTCAAGGGAACTATCCTCATAGTTCTCCCTGGTACTACAATCTCACTGTTGTAGAGTACTCTATTTGAGAGGTAAAGTCATTAAATGCTCAGCTACTTTTTCATAGTATTAAGAATCGATCGGTTCATAAATTGTCTCTTCCTACGATACCATCTGCAGGTATTCCTCTCTCTTCAGATATTAAATGTAATTCTAAATTTAAATCATTAGTCCTTTCATATTGGACTGCTATTGACCCTAACGTGGTGACAAATCCTCAGAATGAACCACTAAGATTTTTCCTTGAATTCCCTATCTTGCTAACGTATTTGTTAATTACTGTTGATTTTACTAAGCTGGTATCTGCTGGCCTATCTTTAGCAAAATTTTAGGGTTCCCGGTTTATTGGCCGTACCTGGGCCCCCGTAGTTTCCCTGAGTCTTTTCCAAGTCCTTGCGTTTGTAACAATCGGCAATCCTGTTTCCGAGCTTCCTGCAAAAGAAACATGTGGTTTCGGACTTACTCCGATTATGCCCTACATTTTCCTGGCTTCCCTTACTATGACCTGTTTTTGGAGTATAATTCCCTTGCGGCTTTGTATTGGTTGTGAACGATATACAAGATAGATTGAACTCATGCCCGTATTGCTTACATTTTATACAGAAGGGCGTATTTTTCCTTTTAAAACATTCGTCCCTTGTGTGTCCCTTCTTGTAGCAGAAGGATTAGGTAGGAAATTTCCTTTGGCCGTTTTGAGGATTTTCTTTATGCTTTGAGTACTGATCTGCCTTAAATGGCACTTTATTATTTCTGTTTTGGTGGAACGCTACTATGTTACCTGTTTGGGATTTGCAATCTTTATAAGAATTTAATAAGATATTGAGACCTATATTGGCTCCCACGTTAAGTGTGTAGTGCTGTTGTCCTCTTTCGAGCAGGATACTCGTATTTAAAGCCTTGTCTGCCAGTTCCTCTTACGTGCCTTTCTTGCTTAGCATATGGACTCTAAGAAATGGTTCACTAAGGCCTGATACAAATGATTTCCTTGTGGACGTCTCTAGTTCATGCAGCAGTGCTTGGTCTCCTTTTCCCCCATGTGAGGCTTTGGCACACTGAGTTGTGGCGGTTTTCAATTCGTCTAACCTTCTGGCCAACGCACTTATGCTTTCTTGTGGTAATTGTCGTGAGAACTGGATTTGGTGAGTGATGGGTTCTAGCTGGACTATTTGCAGGTATGTGTTTCTTAGAAGTGTATATAATTCTTCCAAATTGGCAAATTTTTTCGCCAATACCAAATTAAATGCATCTCCGTATAGACATTGCCTTATGCAGGATATGAAGCCTTCCAACTCATCTGGTTTTATTCCTTTGCTGGCTAATTCACACCCAGAGATAAATTGGTAGACTTCTGTTCTCTAATTTTTTTTTTAGCTCCAGTGAGCACTGGAACTAGGCTAGTACCCATCTGCGCTATCTCGTCTATACGCATTTTTTCCGTTGTTTGTGGCTGCGTGTTCGTAAGTATCTTCCTTACAAGTGTACGGCGGCGTAGAGGTGTCTCTTCTGCTAAACTGCGTTCCTCCCAAGATTTCTTACTTGGAGGGCGCTTAATTGCTCAGTGTCCACGGAGCTTCTGAGTTTCTTTTCTATAAATTTCCCTGTAATATTACTCTCCTTAAGTAGTCCTTCTAACTCCTGATTTCTTCTGTGGAGTTCTACGTTCTTTGCATCTAGTTTTTCAGCTTAAAACTCTTGGTTCACAATCCTTAATCTGAGGTTTCTTATTTGCGCATCCGCTGCATCCAAATTGCCCTTTACGACTAAACTTGCTTTACCCTGTGTTTTCAAAAGGTCTCTTATTTCTGTTAATGTGGCTTCTAACTCCTCATCTGTTGCTAGTACTTTGCCCTGCTGTACTTTCGATTTTATGAGCTCGTAAGTGCTATGTTGCTTAATTAAACCCCACACGAAAGTGGTGGCTTCCTGGATTGCAATATCTAACTGACTTCATTTCAGGCGTTCTCTTAGTATATATAGCCTAAAATATATGACATAATTTACAATTTAACCCCATTTTTGAATAAAAGAATTTCTGAAGAAATTGCAATTTCTTAAGTAGGTCGATTCATTGCAATTTCTTCAGTAGGTCATAATTATAACTTCTTGTTGGTAAGTCATCATTATTATTTGTAGTTAATACTTCTTGTTGTAAATATTGTGCATGCGTTCAATATTAAGTATGCATGGTTGTCACTTATCTTGTTTTTCTTTTTGGTTCTTTTCCTTTTCCCTGTGTATGGTTGTTGAATTATTTCATAATCATACAGTGAGGTACGATGACCCATTGTTTATTATTTTATTATTTATTTATTCCATTATTTTTCTTCTTCTTGGTTCTTCTTTTGATTTGCATGTGCATGGTTTCGAATTTATCCCACAATCATAGAGTGAGGTACCATAACCCTGGCCACTCATTTTTATAAGTGTACTAAAACACACTATAAAATAAAAAAATAAATATGTGGCACTTAAAGCCCCAAAGGGCTCATTGGCCGAGCTACTCTTCCTCTACTGTTGTGCGTGTTAAATTTAGGACAGTATTAGGAGGGACCTACTTATTTTAGCCGGTTCCGAACGGCAGAACTCTTGTGACATCACTTTTTCTGAGCTTTGTCACAGAGTTCTTTTAAAAGCGTTTTCATGGCAAGTTGTTACTGTCGGAAGAATTGCCAATTGATTGCCGACAGGTGAGTACGGTTCGAAAGAAAAATCTTTTTTTTTCGATATTAAATTTGTTATGCATCAGCCAGGGATTGAACCACGACCTACAGATCAGAAGGTTAACACACTAACCACTGAGCTACGGCACCTTAACATAACCTAGATGTGTATTATTTTGACTCACAACGAGTTGTTCAATACCGGAGGCGATGAGCTGCTCACCCGCATGCACCAGCTCATAAGCAGAATATGGTCGGATGAAAGCATGCCTGATGATTGGAGGATCAGTGTTCTCTATCCTGTACATAAAAAAGGTGACCCCACAATTTGCGCCAACTACCGTGGAATAAGTCTCCTGAGCATCGCATACAAGGTTCTATCGAACATACTGTGTGAAAGGTTGAAGCCTATGCTCAGCAACCTGATTGGACCGTATCAATGTGGCTTCAGACCTGGTAAATCCACCATCGACCAGATTTTCACACTGCGCCAAATCCTGGAGAAGACCCAAGAAAAACAGATCGACACACACTACCTATTTGTTATTTATAAAGCCGCTTCGACAGTCCGGTAAGGGATTACCTCTACGCAACAATGTATGAGTTCGGTCTTCCCGCAAAGCTCATTGGACTTTGTAGAATGACACTGTATAATTCCTGTTGTGGCGAAAATCTCCTCGGTTAGAGGTTGTGCGTTGGGTTTGGGACCTGCCACATAAAAAAGCTTGCACAGTGTATGATATAAAATGCCTCGGAAATGGACTACCCCCTTTGTTGATGACCCCCGCAAACGAAAAAAGGACCATGATTTACGGATATGCACCTGGAATGTCCGGTCCCTTTATAGGGAGGGTGCCTCTATACAGCTGGTTGATGTCCTCGAAAAATACAGATCTGACATCACCGCTCTGCAGGAAATGCGATGGACGGGACGGGGCTGCTCCAAAAGAGCGTCCTGTGACATTTACTATAGTTGCCATGCTGAAAGGCACGAATTAGGATGTGGATTTTTGGTCAGCAAGAGACTACGACATCTTGTCTCGCATTTCACGCCTGTGAACGAGAGGCTGGCCACAATCCGCATCAAGGCAAAATTCTTCAACATCAGCCTTATATGTGCCCACGCTCCGACGGATGAGAAGGACAATGTGACCAAGGAGAGCTTCTTTCAGCGCCTCGAAGAAGCTTACGACCGCTGCCCCCGCCACGATATCAAAATCGTGTTTGGCGACTTTAATGCCAGGGTGGGCAAGAAAGGTACCTTTGATTCAATTGTTGAAAAATTCAGCCTCCACCAGAACACCTCCGATAACGGAATGAGGCTGATCGACTTCGCTGCAGCACGAAACATGATAGTTGGTGGTACCAGATTCCAGCATCTCGACATCCACAAAGCGACATGGTTGTCTCCAGATAAACGTACAAGAAACCAAATTGATCATGTGGTGATTGACGGAAGGCATGCTTCCAGTGTGATGGACGTGAAATCGATCCGTGGTGCCAACATCGACTCGGATCACTACCTTGTTGCAGCTAAGATGCGCACACGTTTATGTGTCGCAAATAAGAAGAGAAGTCCCACACATAGAAAGCTCGACGTCAGTAAGCTGCGATCACCAGTGACAGCAGATGAATTTGCCACTCGACTATCGGATCTGCTTATGCAGAACACTCCTTCACTTGATGATACATGAGCACGGTAGACACATATATCCCACTTCATGATTTATCCTGCCGAGGAGGTAATCGGTTACTACCGAGCTCTGAGAAATGAGTGGTATGATCAGGAGTGTCGCGACGCTATCCCAGAGAAAGACGCCACAGAGAAAGGGAGCTGGAAAGACGCGAGTGTGAGGAGGTAGATATGTGTACCGACAAGAATGAGACTCGAAAATTCTTCGAAAGATCAAGCACCTGGGCGGCGGTTTAAATCCTGGAGCCTCTTTTTGTCGTGATGGAAATGGGAATCTGCTTACAGATATCCAGAGTGTACTGAGCCTATTGAGGGAACACTTCCCCACGTTACTGAATGGCGATGCTACGAACAATTCCGCAAGTGGAGGAGATTGCGCGATAACCACCCGACTATGACGAGGTCGAAACGGCCCTTTTAAGTCTGAAGAAGAACAAAGCTGCAGGTGCTGATGGCCTGCCTGCCGAGTTGTTTAAGACAGGAGGCGATGA